>VZTD01002787.1:1579396-1610302 GCA_013397725.1 Rhagologus leucostigma | reverse complement strand
GGGGGCTGCGCGGGGCGGGCGGCGCCCCCGCGGGAAGGGCGGCGGCGGCGGCGGCACCCGCTGCGTGCGGAGCCGCTATGGAGCCATCGCGGCCCTCCGGGAGGCTGCGCGGAAAGTTGCCCTAGAAAGAGGCGGCATCGCTGGCGGTGTCGAACGGTTTCGACCCCCGGTGAGCCCGCGGTGCTGCCACTGTGGCCCCTCGGAGTGCCGCTACTTTGTTTGGCTTAACCATTGCCTTCCCACGCTGCGCACTCTGCGGCCACCTTTGAAGGGTTCAGTCGTTTTCCCCAGATGATTTCTAATTGAATGTAAAAGTACGGGTCAGTTTGAAATACCGGCTGATTCAAAAACTCTGCTCAGTTCCTCGTGTCTTGGTTCTGGGGCTTGGTTTTTTGTTTTGTTTTTTTTGCTGTGTCCCGAAACAAATGTTGAGAGCAGGTCAGTTTATATCTTGGAGGTGATTACCCTTTAATTGAAAGTTAAGTAAATGGTCCTGCCCCAGAGGGTGCACTCCATGCACAGCAGCAAGTGCACCGGGCGTCAGGCGGTTCTGCCCCGTTGCACGTATGTAAAAACGTGGTTGAGCCGTGAGAAACCACAAATGCCAGTTCCGTACTACGGCACCGCGGTTTAAAGGGTTGGGATTGAGGCTGGGCGTTTGCGTGGGATTTACGGCTCTTTGATGTGTAAAGCTAAAGTATCAAAGTAGCAGTATGAGTTTGGAAGGGAGTCCCAGCGCAGAGAGAGCTCTTGCAGGCACAGGGCCTTGGCACCTTGCATGGGGAAAGCAAAAATATCTCTAGGTTTGTGTGAAATACTATTTGAGGGGAAGGGTGGGTGACAAAACCCTGCGGTCTCCTCCTTCCCTTCGCAGCTCCTGGAGACATTTTCAAGCATGGTGTTTCACGGCGAGTTAGCATATTCATGAAACGATAGCGAAACAGAACGGAATAAAATGAGGTATTTCATGAGACAAGGGGGTCTGCTGTTTTTCTCTATTGTTTATATTTTTATTTTGCTGAGATTTTAAAATCGACAGGCTGTTGATGGGAGTGGGGGTCGGGACCTGCTCCCCGGCCTCCGCCGCGGGCTCGCCGGAGCCGGGGTACCCCGAGGAGTCCGCGGCGGAGGCCGGGGCTCGCTTCGGGCTTCCCAGCAGCTGTGACAGCGACCCGTAAGATGGCTGCTGCCATCCCCGGCGCTTTAAGACGGACTGGTTAAGGTGGAGGAGCCGCTGCCCTTGGCGGTAGCAGCCTCAAGCTTAACAGGAAATTAAACGTGATAAAAAATCCAGTTTCTCTGAAATTTAGGAGAGAATTATCTTCGTCTTTTGTTTTTAAATTTTTGTTTAAGTGTCCGAATCACGTTTTAAAATAGCAAATAGCCTCTGTATGGTTAGCAGCCACCTAAGAAGCTCTTTGCTTGCATTTTCTTTATGCCGGTTAGGTTTCTGCTTTCGGACTTGAAAATGAAACTGTTCTTGCTTAGTTTCACTTTCAGCTTTCCCACGACTCCTCGTCGGCAGCAAATGTTACAAGCAAAGAACACATCTGGAACAACACGCTGGCTTCAATGGACCACTTAATATCCATGCCTGAACATACACTCCTAGTTTTCCTGGGAGCTGCTGTACCTTTACATCCCCCAGTATGTTTCTCCTTTTTTTTTTTTTCCAAATCACCAGGTTCTCCTTTAACCAGGTAGTTAATGATATTTAACCCAGCATTAAGCTTTCACACTTGCATGTAATGAACTACAGTTTTGATTCTGAAAATACGTGTACTGTTTTTGCACAGGTGAATAACTCCACTGATGTGCATTGAGGCCACTCGGTGGGCATTTATGTCTGAAGCTGCACAGGTAAATGCTCACAGGATCACAGCCTAGGTGAACAACTTTATTCTTTAGGGTCCTTAAAAGCCTGAAAATTATTACTTCCATTAAAATAAAATCAAAATGAAAAAGTTGTCAGGAAGCAAATAATTTTACTGCAGTTCCTTCTTGAATCCTCAAGAGCATGACTGCCTTACAATACCGTCTCTTTTTCTTTCCGTTATGCCCTGATGCTCACCAGATAACCAGAAATGTAAGTCTACCAGCTTGTGGCTTCAGATACAGTTACTATAGTAACATTTATAAACACTAATTTCACTACACTTGCAGAACTGCTGCCTGCTAGGAGCATCCTAGAAAGAAACCACTCTAACTGCAAATAGGTAAGTCTTTCTCTTTATTTTTTCTTTTTAATATTAAGCCTGATCATTGCTCACATTCTAACTTTGTGCAAATATATTGCTAAAAACAAAAAGAAAAAAGCTTTACTTTGTCTTTAACTACTGTAGTGAAAAGTAAAATATTACATTCAAAATTTGAGCAAGAATCAGGAGTTATAAGACCATTTACTGTCTGGAAACATGGGACTATTACTTGGGTTGTGCTGGCTCCGGTGAATGTAATTAGGTCATGACAGGTTGCACTGCATTGGGGGAAAAAGCCCAAAACCCCCTATGCATTGACACACAAGTGGATACATGTCATTCTTGGTTACATATATCCAGGCTGTTTTCTTCTGTTAGCTGAATTCACAAGTACAGTGCATACTAATTTTCTAATTATAAATGCGTGCATAAATCTGAGCACCACATAATCCCACTGTTGCTTGTTTTTCATCATTAAACATGAAGATATTAAATTAAATTGAAATTCAAAGTATTGTCTGAAAAACCCTCTCCACATTTTTCAGTTTCTGTTCTTTGGGGCATGTCAGTGGGTTTGCACAAGTCAAGCTGACTCTGAAACCCACCTTTAGGAAGCACAGGTGGGAGCAGATGATCCTGCCTGCCTGCCTGTGCTGCTCAGCTCACAAGCTCAGGTGAGTGGCCAGGTGACTTCAGGAAGGCTACTCATCTGCATCAAGTTAAGGAAGCCAGGAGCTAGGTGAGACACGAGTGCCAGTTCACGCGGGTTTCAGGTCTCACTCAGGCTGCTGATAGCCCCGAGGAGGTGCCTGCTCAGAGCTCATGCTCCCAGCAGATCAGACATGCATTTTGCATTTGTTGCTCCTGCATGAATTCAACATGAACACCTGACAGGCTTAAATGCAAGAGTAACACATGTGTGTTACTATTATTCCAGCGAAGGAGGCAGCTGCATTCTTGAGTCACAAAAGGGGAAATTAAAATACAGTTTAGGGTGTGCCTGACTCCTGGTTATTACCAAGTTGTCATTTAGGGCTTTTGGGGCCTATCTTGCGCCCATAAATTAAAGAATGACTCAACTAATAGCAGCCTAATGCTGAATGTACTGCTCTGACAGGGACCACCCAGCCTGCAGCTGAGCTCTGGGAGTCCACCCCTAACCCTCATCCCTGTCTCACAGCCTAGTCTCCTTCCTTTTGTTCAAGTGAGATTTTCTTCCAATGCTCCCACCTGTTTTTATTCTTGCCATTCAATTCAAATATGAAAAGTGTAGCTCTTGCTCTTCCAGGGAACTTCTCTGAGTAGAAAATCCTATTCTGTCCTTTCATTAGCACATTCCTTGTGGGTGAAGTGGCCTCCCTCTTGGCCACCATGCATTCAGGACTGCTATCAATATTTTATGAATCACTGGAAGCATTAATAGTGCTAAAGTTTTGCTCATTAGGCTGTCTCTAGCATCTCATCAGCTTCCCATGGTGCTTACATGTGACTCTAATAATACAGATGGCAGACCTTTCCATCAGGTTTTTGCTCTTGTAGGAAATCTTACATCCCAATTACCCAGTTTTTAAAGAAAAAAATGCAGAAAAATAAATGGAGAAAATATCATTGCATCACGGCTGCTTCAGTCACACAAATTTCTTGTAAGTGATGGACCATTTAGCAGTTTTTATTTGCTTCTTACCCAGAGGATGCTCTTCTTGACTGTGGTCAGACTTGGTTTAACACAAACCAAGAGAGAAAATTAAAGGCTGAAGTCAGACAACACAGGACAATCACTCCTGCCTTTGCACAGTTTGAGCTGTTTGTGTGAAGTCCAGAAGCTGTTTGTTGAAGAGAAGTTATTTAGCCATCAGCAGTCACTGCAAAGGCTTACCCTGTGTTATTTTGTGGTAGTAAGAGCTCTGGATTGCTTCATGCAAACATGGGATGTACTATCTATTTTTCCCTTACCTTCTCTCTCCTTTGACTCCTCACGATTCTTTTGTTTATTCCTTTCTCTAATGTATTTTTCTGTTCTTTCTGCTCCTTAATTCGTGGGAGAGATCCCTGCACTCCTCTGGGACTCCCCTCAGTGTACTTTGACTGCTTGCTCCATGTAGGGCAGGTCATTTGGTGCTGGAAGCCTGACAGACCCCTGGGAGACTGGCACAGGCATTACTGGCAGGGATGGGAGAGGAAGGGCCCCCTTTCTGCTACCTGCTCACAAGGTGCAGGTGCCAGCCAACACCCTTGATACAACACCGACTTAGATAATAGAACTCTGCATAGGAAATCCCTATTATTTCTGTAAGATGACCTAAGTACATCTGGTTGTGCAAACCCAGTCATGGGCCTTCCCCATATCTGTGTGGGGGACCACCTGGAAATCCTGGGAACTAGAGACACAGCTGCAGGCACCACAGCTAACCACTTGGCCAAGCAGCAGAAACTAAACAAGCTAAAAACTTCCATTTGGACCAACTGTAATAGTGCTGTGTACAGCTGAAAAAAGCACGGGAACCCCAGAAGTACAGCACCAACCCCAGATGGGGGTTTGTGGGGTGAGGGAGGCAGGATGTCACTGGGAGTGCAGAAGGCACAGTTACGTTATCACCACCTGTCTTCTACCTTCTGCCACAGCTTTCTTTGCGGATCCCCAAACCCTCACATTCCTCCCCTCCCGTGCCAAGGCCAGCAGGCTTGCCATCCCCACTCGATGTTTTGTGGCCTCTCTGCCCCACATAGGCCCTTGGGGAGATAGCAAACTGCTATCTCTGCCCCACTGAGGCTGACCCATCTACCAGGAAGAGCTGCAAAATATCTGGAGTGTAGAAAGAGCTGGTTTTGTCATGGTTTCACTACTCCCATTTCCCAGTTCGATGCTTCCTTGCAGCTGAGGAGCTGTGCCTCTGCACAAGTGGACGGTGTCACAAATTAGAACTCTCGCCCAAGAAGACCTAATGACAGGGACTCTTATTTTATAGGGTGGCACAAAACCAGAGGGCCTGGAATCCCGGGATTCCAGTTTTGGACAACACTTTAGAAGATAAATAAGGAGACTAATTATCTTAATTTATTCCATAATTATTTTAATTATTAATCACTTCCTTCTTTCTTACCTATTATCAGGTTTACAGGTGGGAGTGTTCCCAAGTCCTGAATGCAGGCTCTGCCCCTGGCATGCTCCCGTGACTCACCAAGTTTGTCTTTATCTCTTCCTACACCTTTCATAACTAGACTTGCTTGAAGCTGTATCATTGCTTCTGGGGAGGCAGTAAGCAGGTTATACTATGCACACCTAAGTTGATTCTCTTGGGAGTAGATGTCTTGTTCCTTCTGCAGCATTCCCTCTGCAGATGGTTTTAGAGAACGAGAGGGCCAGCTCTGCTAAAAAAAGTGATGGAAGGTACAGGGCATGGCTCCTGGGCTAGAAAATGAGTTTGTTTTTTCAGGTGAAGAGTTTTTCAGAGGTCTTATATGAGTTTAAGGAAGGCTTTGTAAGGGTTTTCACGTAAGATTTGCTCTTTGCTGCTTTGGGCAAAGATGAGCACGTGAAGCTGGGACCTGCTAAGGCAGCACCCACCCGGCAGAGGCTGGCTCTGACTGTGCTGCGGGACATGAGCTGCACAGCACAGTGACACTGCACCAGGTAGATGCTAATGTCCCACTGCTCACCCAGCGTGGCTCCTTGCCAGGTGCTGGTGGCATCAGGAACTCTGCAGCTCAAGGACAGACAGTCCTGGCCATGCCGAGAGTCTGTCATGGTTTCTGTATGTGGGTGTGATGCACTCACAAAGAGTTTTCCAGGGGAGGTGCTGCTGCCAAACTGTGTGACGGGCAGGGGGGAGGGAGGTCAGCCAGGATGGGAACTGTGCTGAACATGTGGAGGCAATGAAGCCATATCCTGGCATCACAGGCACATGGGAAAGAGAGGACTGAGAGGGAAGCGCTGACTGAGGCATGAGCAAGAAGTAAATCAGGGAAGAAGGAAAAGACAGGCAAGGAAGTTGGTGCTCATTCTGCAAGAATTTGCAGCAGTGAGGCCTGTTTATATGTATTAGTTGATAATATTTTTATGAGAAACTCAGGGAGACCGTGACCTCCATTTTACATCACACAGCCCTTCTGTGCCTCTTCCCGTCACCCGCAGGCAGGCAGGCATCTTTCCAGTGCTGGTTTCAGCATCAGTAACAGTCACCATTTGCTAAGACCACAAGTATGTAGCAAATAATAAAACCCCCAAATCTCACAGAGGAAGGAGTTCAGGCCTGGAGATTGTGCAAGCTAAGTTCTGACTGTGTCAAGGGGAAGTGAGGAAGAAGCACGCTCTGGGTGGAGATAGGAACGACATGTGTCAAAGGGAGATAACTGCATATGGGACTTGTCTGGATACAAATCAGATCCCGGATCCTTTAAGCTTAGAAACATCTTCCATCTTTGCTAATTAAAAAATTATGATTGTAGTGCCAAACTGCAGAAACAGAAAATAATCTTGCCTTACCTTATTAACAGCAAGCAGCTCCAAGTGTCATAGCTAGAAAGGTTTTCCAGAAATATGAGACTTACTGAGACAATGATATCTTCTGCCAGATGAGCCTCATGCTCTGCCTCAGTTCTGTCCCTTTTAGACAGGCCAGTGTATGGCAGAGGTGGAGGAGCCTCCCTTTCCAAGCAGCAGGACTAAGCACTGAGCAGGAGGCTCTTTGTTATGACACATAGAGTAAATACGATTTTTTGCCCTTGAAAACACGTACAATCTCAAACTGTGGTTCACTCCCCATTCTTCTACATCTAATTTCTTTTTATCTGCTTCTATTTTCATCTCAGAACATTGAACTGTGTTGGGTTTTGGCTCCCTAAATAGGCACAAGGAAACTGCAGTGAGCTAGAAAGCTGAATTTTATCTTTCACTGTGAGACTGGGAGTGCTTTAGCTTGGTGTATTGTGCTGTCAGTATCTCACTGTTATCCTTTAACCTGACAGCAAAAAACCTCCCAGTCTGTATATGTTCCTAATGAGAGAAGTGCAAGGAGAGAAAGAAACACGGACTAATCTTTTTACTTCATAAGAGATCAACAAAGCAAATGTCTTCCTTTTTTTTGAAATATTATTTAAACTATTAACTATTTAAACTAATAAAACTATTACCGTAAGCAATTTATGCATACCATAAAAAATTAACATCAGGGATGCCCTTTTAATAATTATAAGCAAAGTTATTTCAACTAAAGAGTTGTAGCCTATCTTGCTACACAAATTATTATGTATATTATCCTGATTATTTACACATTGTAATTAACTGGGACTGTTCTGGTGCTTTGAAAATGTGATTTGTTAGCACTTACAGTCACTTACGGAGATACAAACCCACGTAAAATGTATGTGAGTGTTAAGAATTCAGTTTGCTGAGATCAAACTAACATTTTGCTGAAAGTTTTCAATTTCCTGTCTTTAATCCAAGGGGCTTTTATATACACTAAATAAAAAATGGGTTCATATTTAAAAGACTGACAAAAAATGGCTTACCAGGTGTTCTGTATACATTGGTCCTAATTTTTCTGAATGAATCATCATAATGACAGCAGTGAAAAGGCTTGTGCCATTCCTCAGCCTCAAATTCAAACTATGCAGAATAAAGGAAAAAAGATTTACACAAGCAGTTTTAACCATGTACCTCCTTACCTGGCCCTGCTGAAGTGGTGCAGTATTTTCAGAGGAAGCTGATGTTCACCTGTTGTAGAGAGACTGACTTTCCTATAAACTGCTCCTACCACAGATTGAGAGCTGTAGCCAGCTGCAAGCCACCTCTGCAAGGATAAGCTACGCTACGCTGTCATAAGGGGGTTTTAAGTGGCTCTGCTTAATACTATCACCCTTCACAGAAGATATGTTGTAATTGATCTACCTCAGCTGATCAGAGGCACTTGATTCATTAAGATGTATTAGGATTAATTTGGGCTGGAGGAGGCTGGGGCTTTAACTTCAACAAAATTTTATCTAACAATTGTCATGACAGAAAAGGGGCACACATCGAAACACAAACTACAGAAATCCTTATAATACACAGATAATGGAGAGGAGTAGTGAGACAGAAAAAAATGTACTTCCTAGCTGAAATCCTGGAAGAGAAAAGAGGTGCAAAATAGTTTATTCAGGTGTGGCTGTATCGAGTGTAAAAAGAGAGCCCCAGTAAAGGAATGAGGTTGAAGTAGGATGAAATTCCAAAAGGCTGCTCTTGTAATGTGGCTGTGGGATATTACTGCTGCTAAACTATCTCTGTTTGCCCTGGTGATGGTTTAACAGCAGTTAGCAAAGATTAACTGAAACAGAAATCTCGTAACAGAGAATACAATAGCATATGCATTTTTGTCTGATTCTTCTCATCCATACAGACATAAATGCTAACTACTAAAATGATCAACTTGAATATCAACACTGTGTTTTCATACTTAGCTGATATATGATGTATAGGCTGGCAAGCTTAGCTGCTCACATGGTGTCAGGATTTTGTGTTATGGTGTCTGTGCATGTATGTCACGTGCTGGCTTAGGGGGAGAGGATGTTATGCAAGAAGCAGCTCATACTGAAATTTTCCAAGCCTGAAGCGGAATCACTTGGAAAAAAATTCTAGGTAAAATGGCTTAACTGTTTCTGAGAATATGATTTGGAAAATATGTTGTTTTGAATGTATTAAGCCAAAAGTCTAATTTTTTTCTAGAGAAGCTCCAAGATTGTCAGGTTTTAAACTACTACTTGGCAATTTGGCTGAAATGGCATCAGCAGTGCATCTTTTGTCATTCTTGTCAATTCGCTCAAATCAGAGCAAGTTACAATACTTAGAAAGCAGCATCAGTTTGCCCATGCCAGGTAGCGACACACCAGTGTGCAGGTACTGAATTCAGGCAGGCCCCCTGCACCACCGGGGCTCTGTCAGGAAGCACCTCACTAGAAGGCTCTACAGCTCTGACTCTTGGCTTTGCAGCACCAGGTGCCAGACCTGGGACTAGCATCGAGAATGCAGAGTGAGAGACTGAGCTGATGCGGGAGACTGGAGCAAGGAGCTGGAGTGGAAAAAACGGAGGTATGTGGGGATGGGGAAGATACGAGCTCCGGCTGGAGGATGGGCAGAGAGGCTGGTGCTAACTAGAGTCAGGTCCTTGCAGTACCTAAATTCTAGACTGCCAAATTCTCTGAGACACATAGGCAGAAGATTCATTATTCACTTGAATTCCTTGTGGATAATCCCACTCCCACACCATACCGTGATCTTGCCAATATCAACAATCCTGGTACTTCTAAGAAAGTAAATCATTCTTTAATAAAAGCATTACTGATTTGCCAAGATAAAAATTCCACATGGCAGCGAGACATGGAAGACAGGTTTATTGTGCTGGACAACCATGAAAGTAGGTCAGATACCTGTTTTCTGGAGATTCTTGATGGCTGTCACAGTGTAATAGCTACAGAAACAATTGCAGCAAAGCTTACACTTTTATTTCTTGACCAGCTTTCGCAAATAGGTACCTCCTACAAAAATAATAATGACAAAGAGCGAATTCTAGTTTTTTTTTGCCATGGTAATCAAGGCAGATTACAGGGAAAAAGAGAAGAACCAGGCAACGAGGAGACCAACAAGACTAGTCCTTATGAAAGTGTATGCCAAGTTCTTTTGGAGAATGCAGATTTTTACAACTGGGAAGGAATAAGGTTTCCAAAGTTCACTGGAGTAGTTGTTCAGTGGTAAAAAGAATTCCTAGCAAAGAGATGGATGGCACTGGGGAAGAAGAAAGAAAACATTTTGAAAACAACACACATAGTCCATTAGCCAGGACAGCCAAAGGTGTTGCTGGGCTACTGCACGTTGCTATCACAGGTATGTGTTTTCCACACCAGGATTTTTTTTTCCCCTTCATCCACTTAAAAAAAAAAAAAAAAAAAGAAAGGCAAGCATAAATTAATCTAGAGATTTGTTGGTAGTTGGTATCTGGAGATAAAAAGCAGCCATTCCTTTAGCTTGACAATGTGAAGGAGACATGATAAATTCCCTCACAACTGATACTGCTATCAGACAATAGTATTCAGCTTATCTAATAAGTAGCCTGAGCACAATATTTGAATTAAAGCATTTAAGTCAATTTATTAATGTAAAAGACAGAGTTAGGAAGCATTCCATAATAAACAAGTGACCTCTGTAAGAATACTATGGTTTTTTTTTTTAAGTCAAGACGTTTAAGGTGTCATCACTTTAGGACAGGCAATCACAAATCTTTTGATTTTTGATCTGATAAAGTCCTTGTGTCAATGAAACATGCTTAAGATATTCTTTTAATTCGTTTGTTTCATTGGACTAAGTGCCACAACATTTTGCTACCAGCAAACTGAACACATGATTTGAGGGAATAATCTGAATTATTACTTTCTGAAATAGGAATCTGTTGTATTTCACTGTTATGGAAGAACTATTCAGACCTGTTTCCTTCTGAAGTAGAACCCTTCTTTTCTTTAGTACAGAATCAGTTATTTATTACGATCAGAAACAATGATACATTCCTAATGCTTCTGCACCCACCCCTGCTACAAGAAACACTAGAAAATGCTCTTGCAGACTAGCAACTCTAGTCATTTTATCTTCCCACCTGGTGATTTTTGTTACCAGTTCAGCCCTCTTGTGTACGTAAGACAGCTGTGAGATTACAAGCAAGATACTTGCTTTCCCACAAAGGAGTGCACAAGCAGAGTTACATAAAAAAAGCTGGTGGGTGAAGAGTTTCAACTGGATTTGTGTCTGCAATTACATTCTCTTCCAGTCTCTGCTTGAAGCACATGCCCAGCACTACCCCACTTTTCTATCACTCTCCCTGGCATTAGTAAGGAGTGGGCTGACACTGCAGCTGACATCAGATGCACTCTTTTCCCGTGATGTGTGCATTCACACAACTTGTAAGACTTCTTCGTATTTCTCCATATGAAATTTGACTGAAATTAATTAAGAGGGTCAAAGATCATTAGGAAAAGGAGAGACTTCACTACTGCCAGGACAAAAAAAAACATGTTCCACATTTAAAAAAAACAATTCCAAGTATAAAAGAGTTTTTGCTTAACAATAATTTGCACTCATCTGCCAGTCTGAGAAACACTGTAAACCAACTTGGTGATGCACTGACACTGAACTAGGTAACTGTGGTGTATCCCACCACCTCCATTCTTCAGTGCTTGCTGCTACAGCTGTACTTTACCTCAATTAAGCTTTCTGCAGCTACGTGAACTTTACTGGTACAGGTATCCACACAGGCAGTTTAGCACTAGCTCAGTTTTCTTTCAGGAAATGCAGTCATACCTTTGCTGGAATACAGCATTAATTCACATAAAGGTTGCAAAGTTTCCAGATGCATTTGTTTCCACCTTATCGGGACAGAAATACATTTATTCCAAAGAGACTGATGAAGGTAGAACTTAGGCTGGGTGAACTCTCTACCAAATTGCTTCTGGGTCTTGTTACCTGCCTCCATCCACTCCTTACAGAGAGGGTTTCATGCTGGTTGCAATCGAGGATAGCATAAATTCAAGCTCTGCTAACAAGGTTTGAAGTTCATCAGAGATACTTTAAACCTTTTATGATTAAAATCCACATTTTTGAACCACTGCTAAATAATATTTATTTAATCTAATACAATTAATTTTCCACCAAATGTACAACGTCAAAGGAAAAAATTCACACAACATGAACCTTCATTTTCCCCCAAGGAGTGTGTTCTTACAGAAGTACAGACATGTTCCTTCAGCTCCAGATAAGCAATTTAGAGGATGGTCAGATACAAAGAGCAGGAAACGGTGACACAGGCCATCTTCTTAATTTAGTCCCATACTGATAAGTCAGCTAAGTTTTGTTGATTCTTTTGCCCTGTCTGTGGTTTGCAGACAAAAGAGACTTGAATCGAAAAGGGACTAGATTTTACTTTCTTTCAGTCAAATTGTTCCACATGGGTTGTATTATGCCCTTTGTTAGGCTTACAGTTGGTGGTCTTCCTCCAAGGGTTCAAAGGATATTTTACACATTCTTCTAGCTCTCCACGACAATCAGAGGAAGGAGGCGAAAGCAAGCACAAGGAAAAATACAGAGCACAACTTAAGGCATCTACAGTTTATAATTAATTAAAAGGTGCATCCTTCAGTTTGGTATTTTGAATCATCTTCTGATTTAAGGCAGAAGAAATCTGCCTTCACAGACTACACTTAGCTGTCTCCTACACTTGATGATGCCAATACAGCCCAAGAAACACAACTACCGTGTAAGTAACACCAACTTATACACCCCTTTTGAGAGGTCTGTGCCCCAGAACAGCCAGACGATATTACAAATACAATATAAATGAACACATTGCAGCCAACTTCATGTCTAGAAAGCGACCATATCTCAAGCAAGTTCCTTCTGCCTGGCATCGCTTTTGCCCTTATGCCAACACATCGGAGCAGACCGAACACCTCCCCTGACACAAGAAAACGCTCTCTCAGGGCACCACAGAGGATCTCAAACAATACAGCACTTTCGTTCAGAGCTCTTTCCTTTATGCTCTGTGTTCAAATCTGACACGGCCAGTCCCCTGCAGTGTTGCAATTTCTGACACTTCTAATTCTCAGATTTCAAAAATGTTGAGGGAAAGGGAAAATACCTCTTCCTACTAAAGCAAAGCAGTAAGTCCTCAACTTCCCACAATGACTAAGAATTCTTGCTCACTAGGGTGCCTTAACCAAGTAAGAGATTTCATGCATCATGTAAGTAAACAGTAAATCCCACATTATGTCCAAATTATTTTCAGGTACTAAAAATTGTAGGCTGCTAGAAACAGTCTGAGCCTGAAACTTCTTGTTGAGTTCATTCAGACACTTGAAAGCACACATTCTCATAGGAGGGGAAAAAAAAAAGTATTTGAGAAAAATAGAAAAGTTGCACCTTGGCTGGTTTTTAAACAAGAGTACATATTTTTCATATTAAACTGCACTTTTTAAGCTGAATGAAATGTCACTTAAGACTCCTCATAAGAGTTTATTTGCAGTCAGGAGATTAAGATTCCAGAACAGTCTTCTAAGAATGGAAGGGGAAAAACCACAGAAAACTTTGCTGTAAAACACAAACCAGATTCAGTGATGGACATATTGTTGCCTGTGACAGTAGATTATTAACTTTGATCTCACATTTTTTTCCAGTCCTTAACAAAAGACTGTTACTGTAACAGCAGTATCTATATAAAACCAGTATGCTATAAATATTATTTCAACTTCAGATGATGTATGTGCAGTCTTACATAAAAATGCAAAGAGTCACTGTCTCTCAAGAGCACAGCACTTCTAATGTGAGAGGAAACACTTCAGAATGGTGGAAACATCAGCACTAATGAACCAGATTAGCAGATGGACACCTGAGAACTACAAGGGCACTTGGACATCACAGAGATCCAGTAATAAGAATATCTGTTATATCTGTACCTCATATTGTATCTGTCCCTATCAATGGTACTTGCCAGTTTCTTATTTTGGCTCCTACTGGGCTTTAGGGGAGGGTTGGATTACTTGAAATTCTTGCACCAACTCTTAACATTCACTCATTATTTGAGAATGCACAAATGCTGTTCAACTAAACAGACCTTCATGTGTCAGTATCTGATATCCCTCACTGGAGACAACTTAACTGACTCAAACCCTATTAACCATCTGCAAGATGCAATACAGCTATTTTATTCCAATAAAGGTATTTTTCAGAGAGACTCAAAAGGCAACCTGAAACAAAATCAGTGAAAATGTTCTAGGAAGAATTATAGGCAAAGTAAAAATGGAATTCCTAATAAGGAAACCAATGACCACAAAAAACAACCTAATCCAGAACTGTCTCTTTTCAGTAACAATGAAGTAAATTCAAAGAATAAGTGATACACTACTCCAATTCTAGCACACAAGGTGACTCGAAGAATTCAGTTTGAGGACAGAAAACTTCATCTAAGTTTTCATCCACAGTGACAGACTTCAGAGCAAGAGAAAACTGACACTTTCTGTGCAACAGGTTCAAGTCACAGCCATAACAGCTGCAAGAGAATGTGCTGGCACCAAGGTCTAAAGCCATGAAATTGCCCCCAAAATAGACAAAATGATGCCATCTAATTCCGACTCAAGTACACAGCTAGCAGAAAAAATGGACTCCAATGCATTTTGTGACAAACCGCATGCGATGCTAGTCAAGAACTGCTAAAGACTGTATCACCAGCAGGTTCTAAACCACCACCACAGTTTGAAAAAAGACACAAATATGTACTCAATCAATTGCAAATCACAAGATGCAGAAGAGGCACAGTCAGCTCAGAGACACTACAATGCAACACGAGTCACCTTGTGAACAACTGGCACAGACTGCATTAGCTGCAGGTTCAAGAGAGAATATTACTATTTTGATCATACTTCTAAATGGATGTGATAAGATACCCAATTACCTCAACATTTAAAAATTTATCATAGGATAACTGGAGTGCCACAGTATAAATAGGACAAGCTTATATTTAGCTGTGTCATGAATTTACTTTTAAGCATCTTAAATGCTGACCCATACAGTGAACAAGACAACTTGTCTGGAACTGTACAAACATGATAAAACCTTCTGAAACTCTCAATAAGAAACAGTAATCAAAAATTTTTTTAAACCACTTTATTCAAACCTGAGCACCTCAATATAAAACTAAACACTGGTGAGCTGTCATTTTTCTTGCTAAACCCAGATTACTGCAAATTTAAAATCTGCACAAGTAAGTTTCTATCAGTTCAACATTTAAATAGACTAATTCATCTCTTCTGACACACTTTGTAGATTTCATATAATGAAAATAACTAAAAGAATTAGTGCAATATACTGGACTGATCAAAATAAAATGTACTTTGGAAAACAAAGTTGCGAAGTTCATTACTGACAGACAGCAGTACTTATGTTACAGATACAGGAGCATCATTTATTACTGTTCTAGCCATAAAGGAAGAACTCAGAACCCCCTTTGATTAGAGAGGAAAAAAGTTAGCTTTAAGTAACTGTACATTCTGTATACCTTTAAGCAACTCTTAAATATTACAGAAAGTATTAAACAAATGTAGACTACAATGCAGAGTACCTATTTACAGTACATTAATATCCAAATTTAAAATCAAGTTGGATGTACATAATCGTTAGTGCACTATTTTTTTTCCTTAGGGGAAAAACAAACTGTAATGGCCAGCAATGATCAGAAACAAGAAAGAAGTCACAGACACCGAGTTTGTTGTGGTTTTACTTGAAGAGCTCTTACAGTTTGTAGAGGACAAAAAACCCCATATCCTAAGTTGTAGAGTTGAATTTACTGGTCTGTACCCTCTGAACAGATTAGAAATGAAGTTAGACTTGATTCATCACTAATTCATTAAGATAACTAACTGGGTTGATATAATTTACATACAGTGTACCAACTAAAACTCCACTTTCTGGCAAGCATAGGATTCTTAAAATTGTTAATGCAAGTATTATTTGTAATAAAATTATTAAACTATGGAATGTATAATTAAACAGTGGATACCTGCAGAAACAACTGGTTGCATCAATACTGCAAATAAGTTTAAGTAATTTTTAGACCCTGTTTCTAAAGAGGTTTTAAAGCACAATTGAGAATTATGAGAAGACCCAATTCTATTTATTATGACAGTGATCAGTATTGAGGCTACAGGAACTGGCCAATTAGGTCCACAGAAAGTAGTTCTTCTACACCCTTAATAATAACAAATTATTTTTTAACTCTTTCAACTGAAGGAAGTTTATTCCGCTTCCATCTCTCCTCTACTGCTGAAACATTGCAGCCAGTGGTGGATACATGCATGTTAAAATTTTAGGTCAAAAGAAAACTCTGTATCATGAACTTGACTATTACGGTAAGTCTCTTCGCTGTTTGGAAGCTGTACTGGACCAGGTTAAGCACTCCAATTCCATGGTTATTAACAGTTAGGAAGCAGAAGAATATTCAGAACAGTTTAAAGCAATTGATCTTTTAGTTACTACAACATTGACTCTTGGGTGGTTGTGTGGGTTCAGTAAGGTCTACTCCTCTTCCTCTGGCAGAGCTGGCTCCTGCATTCTGTGGTTCATTCTTGGGCAATTTCTTTGCTGTAAGATGAACAGGAAATGAGTTAAACCTGAGATTTTAGTAAGATTAAATCACCTGAGTAAACAAAACAACACATTATACACATATCAGCATACTCATTGTATAACCTGATTTGATTCAGTGCGTTGGTAATGAAAGAAGTTAAGACACTTCTTAATGCTCAGCTACCTTATCTATGACTTCCAGGAGTGAAATACACTGGTAACTTGAGCAGTAAAATATATCTGCACAGGTGTGCAATGCCACTAAATGACAGCCTGTGGGAACCTACCCACACAGAACAGGCTTTAAGATCAGGATGTTAGTGCACAAAGATACAGAAACATTGAAAAGGCATGATACACAGACAGAAATGGGTCACACAGCTCCCAGATATCCAGCCAGAAATAAGTGTTTGCAGACAACACATAAAAAGGCCCTCAGAACCAGATCAAGCCTTTCCTATTTTTTTTAAATTGTCTCTTCTGTCCAGCTCTTACGAGTCAATTGACTGGTAACTTTTTTGTTGTGCTTGTAGCTCCAAGGTTCCTCCTCAGCCTTAACATGAAAAAATAAGGGTGAAAGTTGTCACCCTTCTGAGCAGTAGCTTCTCCTAGATTTCTCTCCATCAGAAAATTGCTAAGTTCTACACAAAAGGACTTCCATGGGCCTGTCTTACCAGGGCAACAACCACCCTTGTTCTACAGTTTGGCTGAATGGTTTCACTCCAAAGTAGTTATTTCTGTCAGTTTTTTAAAGAACAACTTTTTCTAAAATGAATGAAAACCAGCCAAAAAAACTGCAGAGCAGACATCAATATGTTTGGTGCTAGATAACCTCAGGGTGTTGGGCAAAAGGGTGGGCCACAGGGATCTTCTGAGGTCCCTTCCAACTTGGGCTGTTCTACAGTTCTGTGATAAAACCCAAGAATCCGCACGGTACTAAGCTTCCGAGCCAGTACAAAGCGACAGTGCACCAATAGAAAAATATCTTCAGAGCAATGTTGTTTTGAATTCTAGAGCTGTATCTAGAACTGAATTAACACTGTTTTTTTTAACTGGAAGTTCTGAATGAGTGCTGAAGCAGTCAATTTACGAGCAGCTGCAGCTTGCACCCAACAATTCTTTCAACACTCTCATTTTTTATTTTCTCTCAGCTTTAAGATCATATTTACACATGATCCTGAGACCTGCATCCACATTTTGCATGCCATTCCAAATTACAGGCAATACTTATAGCCTCATTAAAATTTCCATTCAGAGTCTATTGCTGCACAGATCTTGTTCTGATGCACTGACAGCTGAATTTCACCCCACTGATGTAAAATACTCACATGGCCAAACAACATTGCAGACAAAAGACACCGTTATTAATTGGGCAAATTTTTTCTCAAATTTACTTTGTAGACTTCATTACAATACAGAGAGGCAAGAATTCTTGTTGATATCTCAAATTACAAAAAAAAAACCCACAACACCTCAGGTTTTGATGGGGTTTTTTTTACAGGGTGCAATTGAGCATTTCTGTATCATTAAATGCAGGCCTATCTTGAACATTTACGAGAAAAATATACTTTCCTGTCATACCGTTAAATGTTTGTGTCTATCCCTCCTCTTCAAGTATTTATAGTTAATATGAAGCAAGTACTTGTTATAAAGTGTTGCTATAGTAATAATTTAATTTGCATCTGCTGGAAGTTTGAAGGACACCACAAATTACCTTCTGCTCTCCTGACTTGGAAAGCAGAAGATTAAGACCTCTTTAAAAACATTTAATTGTAACATCAATGATGTTTTTTCACCAAAAGTGGGTTAGAGAGGTGCAACATACAAAACAGATTTAATGAGGTTATTTGATGCTATACATTACTATTACCCACTAGCAAAGCATCTACTATAGTTAAGGTTACTACTAAACAGATTAGTGACCAGCCTAAAAATGAATTTTCTCCTACACTTTCAAAAGTTTATTAACAATTAAATACAATTTTGGGTATAACAATGGAATACACACAAAAATTCTTGGTTTATACTTACTACTACATGTTAGCATCGTTACAGAAATCTCTAAAGATTACGTTAGGTCTACAAATACATGAGTAGACTTACTTTTAACATGCAACGTCCTTTACTTATAACTTGGACGCTGAATTTAAGCACACATTGCCTTCTTCGGCACAGCTTGTGGATTTCAGATAGGTGCTTAAACAAAATTAAACAAATAAAGGGCCTAAAGAAACTTCGATGCCAAAAATAATTTAGGTGAAAAACAAAGATCTTAGGTTAGGAAGACTGTCATGGTCTGAGTCTCATGAAAACCATTCCCTTTAAAGTTCTCAGTTTGTTCATAAACTCACCAATTGCCATGAATATTTCATTTACGTTCATAGATGTTTTGGCAGACGTCTCCATGAACAATAGGCTGTTGTCATCTGCATAAGCCTGTGCTTCCTGCAAGTTAAAATAAGAATACATTACTTCATTAAAAAAAAAATTTCAACTCAGACAATCATTGCACACTGTACTTTTAATTGCTACAAAAGAACAATCTCTACAGCATTTGGAAAGAAAGACAGTTTGCAGAAATACTCATCTGACAATATGGTGTTCACCAGCTATGGAGAAGTTACAACTCCACCAAGAAGTTAAACAACTAGAAATGGAATCTTAACGATCCTCCCTAATCTTAAAAATATTCAGGTGGAAGAATCTCAGGCAAAACTAAATAATAAATGAAAATATTTATGAAAGATACAAGCCCAATGCAGAACACTAGCTCTGATAGCAACTACAAATAAGCTTCAGAAAGCGCCATCAAATGTCAGCAAGTCCATTATTACCCTGGAAAAAGGCAGTCTGTGAACTGTCTTGAATCTTTCAAGCACTGAGGCAGATGGATCAGAACAGTTTCAATATCCTGAGACGAATTCATAATTACAGCACATAAGCAGTATTAAGTATTTCGCCATGTTACCTCCCTTTTCAGTATGAATTTTCATCTGATACACTGCTCATAAGAACTTTACTATTTTTGCCACTTCTTATTAGTCAATTCAGCTGAGAACCTACAGCTTCTTGTGATTATGTAACTGCTTTTGCATTTAACAAGAAATCTGCAAAAAAAGCTGAACTACAGAACACCTATGATGATACGAATAATCCATAGCACTCTATAATTATTTAAGCTGCTAAGATCTATGTAATTATATCTGAAACAACACATTAACAAATACCTAGGAATCCAATATGTGATTTGCAAATGAGAAAGGCCTGTCAAGCCCACAAGGAGCCCATAAATCCACAGAAGCAAACCCCCTAACATTTGAAAAACATTAAGACTGTAATTGTTCAAAAAATAGCACAGGTAGGTCTACTTTGGTAGTTAAATTTGATTACACTATTGACCACACTTATGTATGAAATTTTTGTTAAATACCAAAATTATTCATAAAACACCAAAGTCTCCTGCCAACTGTCATGGAAGTATAAAATTAGAAAACTGGCAGAAAAACACCTAAACCACTGCTAACCTTCATAATTCAACTCTCTATAGTTACAAAAGGATTCATTACTATATGCAGCTGTATCTCACACAACCCCAAAAACAGATTAAAAACTGTAAATTAATGACTAATTACTGACTAATAAATACTATCTTAATTCAAATTCAATCAATCATGAATGGACCAAAACTACCTGCAGTTAGTTTTATTCACTTTGGAAGCTATTTTCTGATGACTTGATTAAACTTTCTAGAAGATAAAATACACCAGTGAGAGCACAGATGTAATCACTAAACCAAAAGAAATGCCATGAAAAGCTCAATTAAAATTTGAACACTGCTTCAGCAGTACAATCTAAGCAAGTTAGGCACATCGATCAGCTTTGTATCATACGATAATCAAAATTCTCTGGCTGACAAGCCAGACAGAACAGTTTGCTGTTAAGAGTTACTGCTATCTCAGCCATTGAAACTAGTTACCAGTAATTTTGGGTAGAAGACAGAAAGAGGTCACATCAAAGAACAGATATTCAATTAGCCTTAAAGATACGCAAATAAATTAATTATTCCTCTAAGTCAAATTAATTATTCCAAAAAGTCTATTTCTCCCTATTACTTGTACGAAATAGGTTTTTCAGCAGCATGTATAATTTAATTAGTCTCAGCTGACATTTGTATTTAACAGCATGACCTCCGTAACAACTAGCTAGGCTATGCATATAAACTCCTTCTAGGTTTATTTACTATATATTCAAACAAAATGCAATTTCTATGAACAAAAGTTATGTACATACCTGGAAATCCACAGCTCTTTTGTTAGCTAGATCAGCTTTGTTTCCTGCTAAAGCTATTACAATGTTAGGACTTGCTTGTCGCTGAAGTTCTTTGACCCAATTTTTCGCTCTGGCAAAGGACTCCTGTTAATGATTGCAAAATGATGCAACTGAGTTTTATCATCCTTTTGTACTCATCTATTATCCCCATCTCTGTTATCTACACTTCAAGCACAAAATGCCAATGCAAGGCTGCTACCTTAGTCCAAAGGCAGATTCCAAATTGCCAACTGAGCTTTTAAAATGAAACATTCCTACCTTAGCTCTCAACTGTGCTTAGCTGGGATAATGCTGAAGTAAGTAGGTAGGAAGATCTTTGTGTAGACAGAGTAAGGAAAGAAGTGGTTAAGAGAGAAAACGGGAATTTCAGTTTCTCTGGAAGAAACAAGCTATATTGAAAAGGCCTCAAAATCACTTTCTAATTACTGAGGACTGTTCATTATGGTACATGATTTCTGGGTTTTTTTGAAAGTTTTGGGTTTTAAGTCTCATTTTATCAGAAACAAGCGAAGATTATCTGATCTAAGTTCAAATAAAAAGAAATCTAATAACCTTAGGTTTTGGTCTTAATAGCTTGTGCTAGCTTTCCAATCCTTAATCAAAATTTGCAATAATACAATGTTAAAATAATGTCTTCCACAATCAGAAATAAAAGTGCCACCAGCACTGAGATGAGAGTAACAGCTCAAACTCTGTGAGCTGACTTAAGGGTGGGTTAGAAACACTTCTACAAGAGGATTTGTTTTCTTTCTCTCTCTCTCTTTTTGATATTTAAAAAAAACCCCAAACAACCCAACCCTAGAAACAGTCTTTTAGCCAGAAAAGTTTAGAGACACAAATTTACATCACACAGTGCAATATGAAATGAGCAATGTGGTCCAGCAGAAGGCATCCCTGCCCATGGCAGGAGTGTTGGACTAGATGACCTTTAAAGGCTTCTTCCCATCTAAACCATTCTATGATTCTACAAAATGATGAATTGATTCACACAAGTCAGTGAGAAAAAAATAAATAAAGATCAGTGCAAGACTGGTAACTTCCAAATTTCCCTTGTGGCTCCCTAATCCAGTACTTACCTCGTTTGTAATGTCGTATACCACTATAGCTGCTTGTGCTCCTCTGTAGTACATGGGTGCTAAACTGTGGTACCGCTCTTGCCCAGCTGTATCCCAAATTTCAAATTTTACTGTTGTGTCATCCAGACATACGGTCTGGGTTAGAAAAGCAGCTACAAAAAAGACAGAGGTGCTGAAACCAGAAGTCTGCTTATATCTCTATATTCATGTACAGTTATGTTCACAGAGATGCAAAACAGTTCAAGCCTACTATTAAAATACAGCAAGTTTGATGCAAGCAATAGCTGACAGACTAACTCTGATCAACACAGAGGAGTTATTTAAACAACAAGACTTTCCTCGAGTTAGACATAAGAAAGCAAAAATTGGAAAGAAGTCCCTTTTTCATAATAGTGAATCCGAGTAACCATCAGCTTTCTCTTAAACCTTCTAGATACAGTCTGTTGAAACAGGATGAAATATATTACAGGGTACCAGTAACAGCATCCCACCATGCTATAATCCAACAGTTCATGTATTTGCAGTTCTACACATTCATATTACTTGAATAGCATCTTAAAACTTTGGTTTTCAGCTCCTGACAACTTTACCTTGGCTAACAGATCTGCAAGAAAGAAGCACTTCTAACAAGTTCTTGTTCTCAAAGCAGCTATATTTTAGGCTTTGCAAGTGATCTCAAGAATTAATTTCAGCATTATTTCAACAGCCTGCAGTTCCAGGGAAACTTGCAGCGTTACTACTACAGCTGAACACATAACCATAAATAATGGTCTTCCAGTTACAGAAAATACTAAGTAACTCATCCCAAGCCTTCAAACAGTTACTCCTAGTAAAACTTTTCTACTCAGATTGAGGTACAATCAGAAGTATGGAGGCGAGTGCCCACACAACATAGAAACCAGTATTACAAAACTAAGGAAAGCCCACTACTTAGCTGAAGCAGGAACTCTGATCACTAGGCACACTGACGGACTGTGGCCAATTTAAATCAAATGTCTGAAGAGACACTGACCCATAATGCTTGCATACCTGGGATGTTACCCTGTCCCACATACTCTGAGACATCATAGCCTATGAATCATGCCAAAACTGCTACAACTCAACTCATTACAGAAACCAAAATGAAGCCAATCTTGCTCTGTAAAGAACATTGTAACTAGCATACAGAAGTGTCCCTGTCTGGGCTGTGAGCAGCAGCTGCATGGTACTTAGTTGCTGGCTGGGGTTAAACTGTGACCAGAAGCTGACTCCTTAAGTGGTCAGGTGCTCCTGCTTCAGGGGTATTAGCATCCATCACAGATGAGCAGGCAGGCTGGAGAAGGTAAAGGCTTTGATGTTCCAATGCTAAATCAACATAAATCTCTCTAAATGCTACATATCTGAACACTGGTAGAACAGGCTCCACTTGGCAGCTCCCTAAGCAGCCCGGAACCAAAATAGAGTGAAAAAACACCACACATCCTGCACTAAACTAGGGGCTTCCTCCCCAGAACCAGCTCAAGCTCAGTATTATATTTCTCCAAGGCAGAGATGAGATGTTAAGCAAGCAGATTTTGAAGTTCTCATAGACATTATTCTCTTAACAGAAAAACACTCCCTAAATGAAGGCATGTACTTGGAAAGAGAATTAAACAAGTGGTTTATTCTATGCAATCCTCTGGTTTTTGTCAAAAGGAACACTTCAACCACCTTAAAACGTCAGTAATTTCTGCAAAAAAGATAACTTTCTCACATCTTGCCAAGGCCATAGTAAATTGACAATTAATAATCTGTGTTAATTATCTGAAAGTCTATCAACAGCCATACTTTTGTCTTAAGCAACTAACAGGCCTTGCTACACTAGTCTGAAGTGGCAAAACCACACCACCACCATCCAACATGTCTGCCTTTAATGGCACTCCCTTTCAGATGTTTTTGTCCAGATTCACAATGCACATAAGCCTCTCTTTGTTAAAAGGCCCTTCTGTATACAAAGAAAATTATGCCTTAGGCAACTACAAGCCACACAGTTAGACAGCTTTCTCTATAGAAAACTTTCCTGAATCCCAACATTGCTGCATTTAATAGCTCTCAGCTGTATTATATAGCATTTCCTTGTTTCTACTTCATATACAAGAGGCACAAGTTAATACAGATTACTCTAAACCTTATATATCTGAACTTGAACTTAGGCTCTTGTTTAAGGTTTGTTTAGATTTTCAACAATGCACCAGGGTTTGGGTTATCCCAAACACTAAAACAAGAAAAAACTAAACAGAAGTTAAATGAATTGGAGATCACTGAAGTAGAACAATGAATTTCACTTAATTTTAACAGGTTTTTTTAAACTAAAAGCCTTGTTGATATTGGAAAGTTAATTCACTACACATCTTTTGAGAATGTGCTCCATATTACCACACAGCTGTGTATCAGAGAATACAGAAACTTCCATACTAACACCTATCCTCGAGCCATGATAAAATGCCTAAAGCCAAAAGCGTGCATTAATAAGATTACTAAAGTAGAAAATTTTCTACTAAAGTAGAAAATACGTGGTTCTCTATTTATGCTGACAGATACAAAAAATAAATACATGTAACAGCTAGAAATAGGACAAAAGAAGAATGCAACGAAATTCAGCTTGTATTTATTTTTGTAAGCTTCGTAGATTTTTTACATTTCAACAACTGCTGGTGTGTGAAGACACATACAGACCACTGAAAGGCCTTCACATAAATATTACAATGGAACACACTGACTCATGCAAGCTGCAACAGCAGTTACTGGAGAGTATTTACCAATTCATAAAATCCATACTTTTTAAAGTCTGTTTGCTGTTAGGTAGTTTTAGGATACTTATAAATTTATCCAAGGAGGAATACAGCTCAAAGCACAAATATCTCCAAAATACAATGTAACTTAAGAAATCTGGCAAGGTGAAGAGTGTGATAAAACCTATTCAGAGTTAAACAGAATCTTTTTTAATTCTAGTAGCCAGCACCTGTTTTGTTTGAAGTCAAAAAATGGAAAAACAGCTCAATAAATTCCGTGATTATTAACACAGAACTATATCCAGAAATGTAGCAAGTTCTCCAAAATCAAAAGCAAAGTCAGCATGCATAAGTGACAAACGCAAGCTTTTTGGAAGATGCAATGCTGTTTTTTTTTTTTCATAGAAACTAAGCTCATAATTCTTACTAAGCAGTTATTTCATGCAGTAAGCATACAGCACAATTAGAAGAGCCACACACCCACTTACAAACAAAACGTATCATTGAGCCCAGGTTTCAAAACTATGCAGTTCAAGAACACATTTACTACCTCCACTTGAAAAGGATGTTTGCTACAGCCTTGTGCCAATTACGTTTAACTTAGAAAGTTACAGTTCTCAATGACTGACACAGGGCTCAGATTTGATCCTTGGTGTCAATGACCCACTCTAGAAGTGCCATTACATTAAAGGTTTTCAGGGGCAAGGATAATATAAAAACTCAACATGAAACAAATTAACAGGATAATTTTCTCACCTCCAATCGTACTTTCTTGAAATTCATGAAACTGTCCTTTTACAAAACGAAGCACCAAACTTGATTTGCCAACTGCAGACTCTCCTAAAAGTACTAATTTGAACTGGCAAATTTTATTTCCAGCATTTGGCCCGTTGGGCCTTGTTGCTCCTCGATTAGCCATGTCCAAATTAGAAAGCAGTCCTTATTTCAACAGCTTTTGAAAGCAAGTTCCACCGAGATCTGAATCCTGGTTCTTCTGCCAGTAACAACCTATTTGTGAAAAGACAATGGGTGCATTAGATTTACAAACCAAGTAAGAAAAGTCTCATTCACTAATGCAATATATATTATTTAAAACTCGACCTAATATTTATTAAAGTCAACCGGCCAGAGTACAGGTACCATCACTGGTAAGTTGTCAAGTATAGCCACAATTTATGACACATGAACCAGTTATCTTCTTCAACACCTAGTCTTGCCATTAAAGCTTCAAATTAGGACATTAAAATCCAATTATGTTTCTTCTTGCAAGACCTCAGTCTCCTGTTATTTCTTAACAAATCAAGACTGATGTTTAACACAAAAAATTCAGACTTTCAAATTATCAGTAAAGTTACAAACGACAAGAAGCAATAACTTTTCATAATTATGCTATTGCTAACCAATATTCCAAAGTCAGCACCGCTGAAGGATGAGCAAAAAACTGAGCAAACTGGGAAAACTCAAACACCACAGTAAGTTCTTCGCAAGTGTAGTTCATCAGTTCACTTCTATCCCATCTATCAAACTCGATTTCCTTAAATAAAAGTACAGACCTTCACATACAAACCATTAATTGTACTGAGAAGCAAAAGTGAAGCCTTCCATATGAAAACCAATTGTCTTGACCAGTAAGAATTCCAAGTCACTTTGTACAAACCACTAGTGAACTACCATATGATGATTAATTTCTATTTCCAATACTTACACATGTTCTGGATCAATATTAACAACAGAGATCTTTGTTAAGAACAAGTATGAACAGCATATTGCTTAGTCTGCCTACTCTTCTCTCCAGCTGCTTAAAAAACCCCCACCCACAGTACTTATTCATATGGACAGGGAAGCCTTTAGATTCTGCTGGTATCACTTCTGACCCTAATATTTATGCTTTTACACACTTAACAGTAGGTACAAGACAAAAGACCCCTCTAAGCCAGACTATAATTTTGTTCTACTCCAGCTGATTATTTCTTTGAATTGAGCACACCTTGTGGGGATACAGCTTTTCTAACTCGTAGGATGCAAGTTAGGTTAGAGTACATGCTTCTAATGCAAAAAAATGGCTTTAAAACACATGTTGCAAAAAAGTAAGCAAACAGAATAGTTTCAAATGACCTCCTGTTTTTCATTCCTTGTGGTAAAGCAGCTACACTTTAAACCAAGCAGTAATCTTTAGCCATCTTCCTATTTCAAACCCCTCAGCACACAGATCAGGCACTTGAGCATTCCAGTTTGCTACACACCTAGCTCAGATGCTAAGCCTTCCTTCTACTTCCTAACTCTCCCCTTCCCGCAACCCAAGTCCTGAAGAACCTTCTTTCCTGGAAAGTGCTTCACCAGTCTAGCAGAACTCTACCCTTCAGCAAGATACTCCCTTACAAACTAATATTCACGGAATAAATGAAAACAAAAATCTTAGCATTATTTCTTGAATAACATAACAGCTAAAAAAAAGATATTCTTTTTCTCACTGTAAACAGAATACAGCTCTTAAAAATATTTTCAAAATCTTAGAGACACTTCTATTTGCTCGTATCTCTCAAAATAATTTACCTTCTTCAAGGCAGGATATAACAATTTTGCATTCTGTCCTGAGTTTGTATTCTGTTTGACCATTACATCATACTTAAACCAAAAATACATATTTTTTAAATTTTAGTTGTACAACATAAGCTAATAAGCATCACATTTTAGCTATATAATCTTAGAAACATGTGAAAGTGTTCCACAGTGAAAGAATGAAGCAAAAAAGCCCCTGCAAATCCTACCACCATTCTTACTAAGTACCATGTTAATTCTATACTAAGATTCTGATTCATTAAACTAATTTTGGTGGAGTGTTTCAGAATACAGGAATGGATCCAGTTATTTTAAAAATATCAGACCTTTCATCCTTACACCATAAAACAACAATTTTGCACTACTAGTGTGTTGGTTCTCAGGCAAAACTCTTCCTCCTCCATGCTGCTGAAATATGCTTCAGAAGTTCTGGAGTGATTTGGATAGAAATGGATCAGTGACAACAGTTAATCTCCCCATAACTGTACTACAATAGAGAAAGCAGCAAGGCATAACCAAAATATAGGTGGTTCAGAATACTGTTAGCCATTTGTTTATCTTTTCCTTTGGAAAAGTAATGAAGACAAGTAAGTTATTTCTGTTTTAAAATGAAAAAAACCTCATCTGTTTGCTGTAGCATTCTAGTATGTTTGGACAACCATGAAATAATTTTAAACCCTCTAATCTTAATACATCCCATGTTTGTCCAGACTCTGCAGCATTCATAAAGACATAAGGACAACATCCAATGACCATGCAACTTAGTATTCCTGCGAGCAAGTGACTTCTAGATGACACACACTGAGGAAATCCAGCCACTGCACAGGTTACTTGCTATGACTGCTTTTTTGCTTGCTGTTTCCCACACTGAGAGCAAAAGGAAGTATGAGAGAAAAACAGGCAAGATTGATTTAACTCGTGTAATATTTCTCAGTTTCACCTGAGCATTTACAGCTTGTAGTTAATTCAGATTTTTATCACCTATAAAACAATAATTACTACCCCTTGCAAAACTACTTCAGAACACAAAGCTGACACAGGTTGTCAAGAAAAATATCTAGTTCAGTTTTTACAGATGCCCAAGCTACAGAAGCTGTAGTTATCAGAGAACTTCAAAGTTTACTCTCTTACAGCATCCCCCCCCGAAATCATTCTAGACAGTCAGATACCACGTACAAAAATAACCAGCTGTCAAGCTGATAGCAGACCACAGTACCTGAGAGGAACGCCATCTAAGAAACATACTGCAAACCTCATTCATTCAACAGTCACATCAACACATCTCATAAATTAATAATAAAACCTACTAGTCATACCACCCACTTTTCAACAGCTCAGGATAAAAAAAAATGCAAGACTGAAAACCTGATAGAGCACATCCAGATGATTTTGACATATTAAAAAGTCATTAACACCTTCTACAACTGTATATGGAAATCATCATCTTTTGAAGTTTCAGATTATGCCGAAACTCTATAGTTAAAAGTTCACAACGTGGCAGCATACATACCCAATAAGCAAGGGAAGTATCTGCTTAATCTGAAGAGAAGCAGTACTGCAGTTTGACACAGCCACTACAGAGTGGTTTTGGCCTATTCTTTTCACATCTGTGAGCTGAGCACAGAATGTCTCACAAAGATTCAGAAGCAGATTTCAATGCTAGAGTCCCCCATGCACACTCCAAGTCTCAGGTCACATTCATTCTCCTATTCCTTAATTCATCAGTAAAATACAAACCTGGGGAACCCGGGAGGAATACCACGTTCAGTACCCTACACATACACTGCAAACTCAGCTCTGGTGAAGATTTCCTGGAAAAAATCCACTAATATGCTTCCCCTTCTCCTCCCCTCCCAATCTTGTATGTAATGTAACCAATATGTTTGGAATATGTAAAGAAAGAAAACCTTGGTAAGACATTTTCATTCACTACACAAAAGC
Source organism: Rhagologus leucostigma (assembly GCA_013397725.1). Taxonomy (NCBI): domain Eukaryota; kingdom Metazoa; phylum Chordata; class Aves; order Passeriformes; genus Rhagologus; species Rhagologus leucostigma. The sequence goes on along the minus strand of VZTD01002787.1, from coordinate 1,581,318 downwards.
AAGTACACAACTGCTTGACTTGAAACAAGCTCTTAAACTGATACATATGGGAGTTATGCAAGAGATCTACTAATACAAAAATCTGCTAAAAAAAAACTATAAAGATTTCTGAGATGGATGGCTTCAAATGGACAGAAATACGGGATATTTTCTTACTTTTATAGAGTTTAACGTAAGAACTCAATTTTGCAGTCTAGGGCACTACAAATACATAGGTCACTCTGCTAAGTAGGAACTTTTACTCTTCTGCTGAATATCCTCCCCAAGACACAGCAGGTCCATGCTGAAATGCCAGAACACAAAGCTTGGAGCATATAATTTGCCAAGTACTCCTGGTAACACCATCAACTAATTTACCAGATGCTGGGTATTCTCATCACTCCAGAAGAGACATTTCTACGCTGTTGGAGACTCTGAATTTTATTTACGAAAGAGTCCTGAGTATTTTAACAGATCAAACACAAATCTTATTATGCTTGAGTCTGCGTACAAAACACCAATAGCCCCAGCCAATACCTACAAACTCACAATTTAATGGCATAATTCAGTCATGTAAGCATAGGCACTGGCCTATTTTCAACTACAAGACAGCTAATACAGAAGTATCAAAGTAACACTGGTGACAAAAGCCAGCCTACTGAAGAGATTAAGACAGTGAGCACTGTTCCTACATTTAATGTGATTAAGTGCATTATCAAAATACAAAGGCCACATGAAAAAATTCACGATAAATTTAAAACTGGAACATTCCACCACTTTTATATCTCATAGCAAACAACAGTGTTTCTTACTAAGAAACTTCTGTACACTGCATTAACAGACACAAAACATACAATGCTGAGGCTACAACCATTATCTATCTACTTTAAATTCTTTATACTGGACTTTCTTGAATGTTTTAAAAAGCAGTAACTAAAAATCCTCATATATTAGCCACTCCTACTAACCGAATTTTCTGTTATTTCTTTCCAGGTTCAGCAGAATTACTGACACCTTACTGCAGTGGTCAAGACAGTGACAGGGACAACCGGCAAAACGCTTGTCACACGTAAGCCAGTTTATATTGAAACATAATGAGACTGTAAGCTAAACAAGTGAATCAACACAGTTGCCGCAAAAAAATTATAGCCTTCCAATTAAAGGTAATAGCAATCTCATAAGATCATCCAAATGATGAATGGTACCAATTGCTTTCAGATAAACTGGTTTATCATACAGGAAATGTAAGTGATGACTGTAATACCATTGTCTCTAGCCACCTCACTTCAGCCAACATCTACCTTTTCCTGATAATTCTCGTTATGGAAGAACAATACCTACATGCAATCTAGCCTGGCTGTAACACTGAAGAGTCACTATAAAACTGGAAAAAATAAAAAATGCCACGTTTTTTGCTTGGCCTGAACGTTACATGAAAGAAACTGATTAATTTTGGCTTCTTAATTAGCTGTTTAGCCTCTCATTTCCATCCCCAAGCTCTGAAAGACGTATAACATAGAAAAAAATAATTAAAAATGCTGAGAGAACAGCCTTTCGTGGCCCCGTTTGGAACATTGTGATAGTTCTTATGCAATTCAGCTCTCCTCTAAAACATAAAAAAGCTCAGGTTTGTTCCTCCACCCTACCCTAGCTTTGTGCCTAGTTCCAACTCAGGGCGATGCAGAAGATATCTAGCATACTAGGCCTGTCGCGATCCCCCCGATGGCGACGCGTTGTCGGGAGTATTTTACTTCCCACTTAGTTCACCGTCCTTCTTCCAGCCGCAAGTGAAAGGGAAAGCGAGGAACCCACCACCCAACCTCCCCCTTCATATCTCACAAGCAACTCGAGGGGAACAGCCCTCACGGCGGCCTCCAGACAGCGATACCTCTCTGCAGGGGCGCCCGCACGCAGGGGAGGATCCCCGCTCTCCCGGGCCCAGC